>KV419453.1:119709-139019 GCA_001630475.1 Sistotremastrum niveocremeum HHB9708
CTTGAAGCTCTTCGTATTCCACTGGAATATGGTATCGATACAGTCACGTGTCCTGTGAGAATTCCAAACATGAATTACGATATATCGTACGCTCGGATTCCGGAAGCGTGCTTTCCCTTCTCTCATCCCTTCCACTCTCTCGCAAAGCGACCTCCTGGTCGCCTTGTGTGGGCCCCGCCGTCTTCTCAGACGGCACCGACGCGGTTGGCAGTGGTGGGCTGCACAACGACTATCTTTGTAAGACCTCCCAGGATGGTGGCTCTCTGGTCACCACCGCTGTGCGAGGCAGGGGCTTAGTCGCCCTACGTCGGAGAGCTGAGCTGAGTGGAGGTCTCTCATCGTCGCATTCTGCTGTACAAGTGGTCTGAGGCTGTATGCGAGCGGTCGTGCTTTGGTATCTCGTAAGAGGTGGCCATCTGTGCGATTTGGGTCTTGCCTTGCTTCCTTGTCAGGCTGGGTGTGCCTTTCCTTTTGATAGGGCCATAATCTCCCTGATCCATGAGACTCCCTGTATTTTTTCCACTGAATGATTTAAACAGGCTCTATTGTATGCGCGCTGTTCCTCGTCTTTGACATAAATTCATCCTTCCACAAATACTTATCCCGACGTAGTTGCTAACATCACACTGCCGGTGCGATACTCAATTCATTCTTGTACGAAGCGCCTCACATATTTGTTCAATATGTTCTTCAATCATCTCACTGTAAGGGTAATAGACTGGCTGTATCAGTATAGATCCGAATTCCCCGACGCAAAACTTGTTCCTTGACACAATTTGTCACACAAAATTCAGTCTACTGCAACATTTCGTTGATGAAGACTATCTGGCACACAGAAAATAGTCACGATTCAATGAAAATGGTCTACAATACAATGAGGGGAAGGGTAGAGACACACAAAAGTTGTTGGGGGAAAGGTTTACAATGCAGGGATCTAGGAAGGGTATGGTTGGTCTGTAGGGTATCAAAAGATTGGAGAAAAATGGTAAATGAGAGTTCTTGATTGATGAAATGTGTAATGGGTGGGATTGAAAGACAAAAAACTGATGGTTGACGCGCTAGCCAGTAAAGAAAGACGCTGGAATTCCAGAAGCCGGTACCGAGCGGGGCAGGCTTGACGGTCCAAATAGAGATTCAAGTCGCAATTCAGTATCAACTTTAGGCAAAGTGCTTGCATGTTGTCGGGAGAGGGTGCGCAGATTGTTCTATAAGGACAGCAGAGGTAAAACAGAAGACAAGCATATTATAGAAGGAACTAACCATGCCCTGATTATGGGGCTTTGCTTTCTGACGAGATGAATTATGAATTAGAAGGGGATTGGGATTGGGATTGGGATTGGGGGGTGCCTGATCCAAGTTTTCTGCAAGTTCTTGTAAGGGTTCGCGATTGTTTAAGACATCTTGGCAGTATTGGGACGCAAGGGGTCCATTCCAGGTCATATTTTTCTTCGTGTAATCGCCGGCCACGAGAAACAGTCGCCAGGTACGTCGCTGTTTGGACCGAGCTTCCTTAGCAGCGAGCACCCGATGATGCGCAGCTTTGAGTTGTCCTCGGGGAGGGAAATCGTTTTCCTTCGATGCTAGCGTTGTACGGTAGACTTTTCTTCGGGCACGATGTGAGGACGGATGAGGATGTGAAGGTGGTGGGGGATGGATAGTGGTACTGGTGTCGGTATGAATGCTGAACGTATGACGATTTTTTGGAAGAGGTGATGGATTTTTCGAGGCATTACGGTCGCCTGGAGTACTCTCGTTCGCGTTGTCGTTCGTCGGCCGTAGGATATTCGGAGAAGGTTCGACCACAGTGCTGGTGGGAACTGGAACTGAAGTGGAAGCCTCATGTCTCGTAATGATCGTTGTAGCACGATGAATGGGCTTTCTTAGAAGGTTTCGAGCAGTAGAGCGTAGCATGTCTGGACTTATTATAAGGTTTTCAAAAGAGTGACGACGTGGTGGTGAACCGAAGACAGGTGAGCGGGGTTTGAATTCGAAGTGGACCGTACTCGGCAAGAATTTGAGAATTTGAACACTGGTACTTCCTACACATCCCCAGCTCTGCCAGTGGCGAACATCCCGCGTTCACAAAGCAGAGGGGTTCATGATATCGGACCCCTTCAGGTTTAGTCTGTGAATAAGGATGGCAGTGCTTTCGAAGCCAACGCCAGTATGGTCGAAAGTAGAACGCGACCTGGCGGCTAAGATGGTCAGAGATGCCATTCGAACCATGGCTCGCGAAGATCTGCCTGAGCTACCTCCTATCAACGACGATAATTTGAGAAGAACTGCTCTCAATTGCGATAGAACCGCTGCAGACGAATGTCCCCCAGACGTGACTTTGGGTCCCCATCCCCCGTCGAATCCGACCGGTGAGTTCTCACCAGTGATCTGCCGCACGGATCTATCTCTTCAAGTCTGAGATCTGAGTCTCGCTCCGCAGAGGCAAGCGCAACCAACAAGCTACTCGAGCTATATGGCGACGCTAACATGAATTATCTGATCGACCGCATTCTCGAGACACGCGCGCGCAACCGGTTGCATCATCTCGTGAGTGCGCGTTTTCTGATAACATTGCCACATTTCCTAACAAATCGATGAAACTGTGTCAAGAAAATGAGCAAGATACTTTCCAGAAACGATGTTCTAGGCCACATGTGCTACCGAAGTGGACTTTTGGACCACCCTGATCTTCACATGCTCGACGCTGATCGATGGGCTATCCAACTATGGGTGGAGGGCGACATGGAAGGCGATCCTCCGAAAGTGCTTGCTAATCTTTTCGAAGCTTACATGGGTGCCCTATGGGTGATGGGCAATGGCGATTTTACCTTGATGTACCGGTGGCTTGAGCGATTTGTGGATGCCTTGTGGATCTACGCGTCGGATCCTGCCGATTTATCATCGACGGAACAGCGTGGACCCTTTGACCCACCGCATCACGAAAGTTGCTGCATTATCGCAATGTTCAACAGCTTGGATAGTCCTCTGCCGGATATCATAAGAGAAGGCGCATTTCTTCGGGAAATGCTGGGGAAAATGGCGGAAGATGCCGTTTGGGTCCCCTTTGTATTTGACGACAATGATGTGCTTCAGCTCCCACATTCTGAAATGCTTGAACGCGGTGAAAATTGCTTGCGGATGCTCATCCTCAATGCATACCTTATGGCAACCTCAAAGAGTTTTAGAATCTTTCTGACAAGAGAGGGGGAATCAAAGGCATACTATCTAACAGTAAGATTCTTGTGCTCTTGCTTGCATGAGCTGTCTCACCTTCATTCGATCTCATTGTGTTTCAGAAACTTCGAGATTTGATCATGACACCCGCCGTACTCGCTCGCATTGCTTCTGGTCTTGCTCTGCATGACTGGTTCGGCAGCACAAGCGCTCAATTAAGGCCAAGCAACGAGAAATCAAGCCAAGCTCTCATGTCAGCTATAGGATGGTTCGATCGCTTTTTTGACGAATCTAGACCTCAGATGCTCCATTTCATCCAGTTGATGATTCCTTGTGCGATAGAAACACTTCAAGAACATGGATATCATGAGTGAGTTGCATGATGTCTTGACAGGTCAGATGCAAGATGCTCAATAATTTCTTTTAACAGGAGTCAAGGCTCGCGCGAAGCATGATCATCGTCTCTAATCTTGTCTTGACCGTGCTTCCTACTGTAGATTTATAACTTATTACTAACATCTATGTCCAAAACTTTGCGCTTTTCTTTCACTCCAGTCGTCCGTGATAAATTTTGCAAAAACCAACTCAGTGTTCAGTGTTCTCGCTCATGGCTTCCGTTCAACTGATTCTGCTACCTATGACATTTGCAGGCTGCACGGATCACCCCGATATTTGACAGCACGGTTGCCTTGTCGGCTCTAGAGTCTGAGATGTGCCTTGAGTGAGGAAACGGTACACCGTACAGTACAATCAGCCTGAATCACGTGATCGAGTCGACGCGCGCGAGCTAGGCCAGGGCTCGGATGCATGCGATTCTAGTCAATACTGCCATGACAGCAGCTTCAATTATGCGACTACCGAATGAGCCATGTCAGCAACCTCGAGCGTCCTTGTGAGAAACAGACTACCTCCCGCAGCATGATGAGTGACTAACAGGAACCGAAGCAGCCAGCAGGCAATCCCTTCACTGGGCCTTCAGTAAACCACTTGTAGCTTGGTGGGCGTTGGACCTGGGGTACTTTAGTAACGACATTCCCGGGTACCTCCCCAACTGGAACGAAGACTTTGGAATCATAAATCAAAGCTCGTGCACCCTGGCGACCACTCTGTGATACGACTGCATCCGATCCCTTTTTACCGCGACCAGAATGCTTCCCGGTGATCCCTTGGAGATAAAATGACACTCAGGTTATCTACAATCAGCTATTCACCAGCAGAATCTTCATTTCGAAATTCATTTCTGGCCAGTTTCACGATCGCCTGCACTCTGGCGTTCCAGGTGTTCTCTGGGGCTCTACTTAGCGAAATGAAGTGCTCTGGGCATGATCAAAGATAAGAATTCCGAATCGATCCTAACAACGCTCGGCTACTATCTCTATAAGATTATGGGCTGTAGTTATGGCTACTTTTGCGACTGGTGCGCCCTCTTCTACGCCCGGCTCGAAGCTCGCAGATCCTCCCAGGCGATTGCTGTGAATCTTTGTACCGTCTTGGTAGTGGTTTCGTTCTTGGGGAGCTATGTCAAAGAGTCTCGATGACTTGACATTCTCCTTGCGAATCCGGGATGGCTCCAGCAGCACTACACCGCCCATCTCCTTCTTGTTACTGTGGTTTTCCGTTCTCATTCTAGGACAAATCGGTCTTTTCGCTCTTCTTTGTACATTTGCGCTTTCAAAGTCTATCACTCCTCGCTCTCCTTTGCTCATCAACGTTATTGTTATCTGGTTCTTCGCAACCTTCGCTTACTTGATCCTGTGAGCTATACGGACACCCTTTTAATGAACATGAAACGTTGACTGCTTTTTCACAGGGCATACTCTGGCCATTATACTGATTCCAAGCCTCCTTTTGAATTCTGTCTTGCTCAGGCGGTTCTGAAACACGGCTTTGATTCCGGGTGTGCTCCGTGTTCAATCCCACAGCACCTACGTATCCTAACAGTCATCAATAAGTTCTGTGTTTGCGGTCTTCTTACTCGTGTTCGATGTCAGTCCGGCGAGGATCATATAGCATTCTGTCATCTTTGACATCCTGCGAGTAGACTTGGTTAACAGTAAGGCGAGGTAATGAAGCGCCTACATTTCCTCGTTTGCGTCTTGTACTTGTGAGTCACGAGTATCCTGTCTGCTTTGATCCTGATAATTTCACAGGGAATCTCTGCCCCTTATGTCACCTTCCTGGTGGCTTCGCTGCTGGTCTTAATTGTGAAAGATTTACTATCCTTCATCTGGAATCTTGTTCATAATCTAAACTAGAGCGGCATAAAACATCCGCAGCACGTGGAACGCATTCAAGGGACATTCTATTGCACGCTGGGCGGCGATATTGGGTGAGAACCATCTTGTTTTCGAATATCGTAATCCTAAGTAGCACGCAGTGGACGATTCTTGAAAGCTGCGTGGGAGATTGTCATGACCGCACAGATCGTATTCCACGGTCTGTGTTCGTCCTCTCTCGCAAAACACCTCGTCTGATTTCCCAATCAGTCATGCTTGGCGTAGCTGCATGGAAATATCAAAAGGACGCCAACAGAGTGGGAACCGACGTCCTAAGCATCTCTGTTCTGATAAGGGTGCTCCTCTTCTCGATATGGGGTCTCGTGGGGTGAGTCCATTCAAAACCAGGGTTAGAGGCATATTCTACAATAATACCATACAGGCTTGTCCTGAGTGTCGGTTTCACTATAGGCACGGTGACCAGTGGGATCGCAGTGTCCACCATCTCGTCAAGCTGTGAGTTTGGGGCGCAATCGATCCTGATTTGTCTTGACCTTCCTATAGTTCCGCTCGTTATCTTCTTGATATTCTCCACGTCTAAAGTGAGTGCAAAGGCCAATTTCGCTACCAGACTGACGTGAATTGGCAGGATATACTACGTGTCTGGTGCTTCTGGAAAAGGCCTCCGGTTCCCCAACAACCTGTGTCAACGGTAATGAAGTCGGCCGAATTTGACAGCGTTCCGCCAAAGCAACCTCGGAAAAGCTCCACCGCTTCGTCAATGACAGCTGTTGGATCGGAAAGCTACAAGTACAGCCCCCAAATTCTCAACATATGCCATGATGAAGTTTGGGCCGCCCGTCAACCTGTATGACTGGCTTCGACCACCGGGAATGTTTATCTTTCTTGATATCTTGGAAAACTAAATTAACTAGGACTGAACGATCTTGGACACCATCGACGAATTTACTTTAGGATGCTCTCTTCTTTTGTTTTTGTATAGTATGGCCGCTGAAAGTAGAATAGAGCATAACTAAGTTCTAGCATATATAACATAAGACTGAGAAGGATAATCATTTCTAAAGTTTGATCCCGGTTTGGAAAGGTCCTCGGAAATACCGCTCTTGGTGTCCGGATTAGCGCATCATCGTTTTGACATTGCATTCGTCTCCCGGTCATCCCACTTCAGAGTCTTCATGCTCTCCAAACAAGTTCTTTCCGTCGCGAGGACGCGTTCTGCTAGCAGATATGCTCTATCCATCTCGTCCGTGCTATTTCCTGCGCAAATTTTGGATGGCTCGCTAAAACTTTTGGTTATAGTGCGTCACGGCTCAGGAAGGCTCAATTTCATGCATCTCGTCTCCTACAAGGTCGGCTATTTTAGAATATCATTGAACTCGAGATCTGGTTACATCTGTCCTCAGGAGAGACCATAAAAGTCCCCCAGATGGCCGAGTCCATCTCGGAAGGTACTCTGAGGTCCTGGTCAAAACAAGTCGGAGACTCCGTGGCAGCAGATGAAGAGGTCGCAACTATCGAGACTGATAAGGTTGGCCGTCTTGTCTTTCATTCTTTTCTTTCGGAGGCCGAAGACGCCTAGATCGATGTATCCGTAAATGCGCCCAAGGCCGGAAAGATAGTAGAGCTTCTTGCGAAGGAGGACGATACTGTCACTGTCGGTCAAGACCTCTTCGTGATTGAATTCGGCGAAGGCGGGGAATCGTCGAGCTCTGGTACGGCCATCGAAAGCTCATGTCTGACAGCGAAACTGACCGGCCATTTCTAGGTGGTGAGGAGAAGAAAGAGGAATCCAAGGAAGAGCCGAAGGAACAAAAGTTGGAGAAAGATACTAGTGACAAGTCGGAGCCAAGCGGACAGCAGGTCGACAAGAAATTGCCCGACGCTCCCAAGCCCGAATCAAAAGACGGAGTTGAGAAGCAAGATACAAGCCCACCCTCGTCCAAGCCTTCCTCCGGCGAAAGTAAGGGCAAGAAAGAGGCAGCTCCGCCAAAGAAGGAGGAGAAGAAAGACGATGCTCCTCCCCCGCCTGCATCTGCTCCTGGAAGCCGGAACGAGACCAGAGTCAGTTATATTAGCATTGTAGCTAATTGAGAAGCTAACCGATTTCTAGGTCAAGATGAACAGAATGCGTCTCAGGATTTCAGAACGATTGAAGCAGTCCCAGAACACTGCTGCTTCCCTCACTACATTCAACGAGATCGATATGTCCTCTTTGATGTCTCTCCGATCGCAGTACAAGGAATCCATCCTCAAGCAGCACGACGTCAAACTTGGATTCATGGGTCTCTTCGCGAAAGCTTGTACCCAAGCCCTGAAGGAGATCCCTGTGGCCAATGCCAGTATCGAAGGGGACGAGATCGTTTACCGCGACTATGTCGATCTGAGCGTCGCTGTCGCCACGCCAAAGGGCCTCGTGACGCCCGTGGTCAGAAACGCGGAATCCATGACTGTTCTCGACGTGGAGAAAGAAATCACCAGGCTGGGTAAGAAAGCTAGAGACGGCAAGCTGACTCTGGAAGATATGGCGGGCGGAACATTCACTATGTAAGCACCATTTTCTCTCAACACCAATCCCATTTTCTAGATACTCAATCGTGACATTCAAGTTCCAACGGAGGCGTCTTCGGCAGTCTTTACGGAACACCCATTATTAATCTCCCTCAAGCTGCAGTCCTCGGTGCGTCTCGAATCACTCCCGAGTCTCATCAACCCCTTTTCTGACTGTGTCCTCATGGTACCAGGCATGCACAGTATCAAAGAAAGACCCGTCGTGGTGAATGGGCAGATCGTCATTAGACCGATCATGGTCGTGGCACTCACTTATGATCATCGCTTACTCGATGGTCGGGAAGCGGTCCAATTCCTCGGTCAGTCAGATGTCGATGATGCATCTTCTCTGTTTTACTTCCGTCGAGCTCCGGTCGCTGATTCATGGATTTTGCCCATTTCTCTCAGTGAAAGTCAAGGAATACATCGAAGACCCGCGCAAGATGTTGTTGATCTGAAAGTACATTCTAATTTAATCCTGCAACTTCTGCTACACTCTCTGGAATACACTTTCTGTAAATCTCCAACAATAATTTCAAATATTCTACTTCTCTCCTCTCCGATTTCTCGGTGTGACATCAGCCTATCCCCGGCAGGTAAAGTGCACCCACACAGCAGGCAACAAGCGCCTCATGACGACACGATCAGACGCTCAAGCTCGTTAATTCTGGGTTTAGCCTCATGAAAGGCACAAGCACAGTTGCAACATGGGGATAACACGTTTTAAGCATTCAGTTCTACTAGCAAGAACTCTTCCAATCTCCCACAATACAAAAGCTGAGAATAATAACCGAGCGGGGTCAATGAGGGAGGGTAACTATGGGAGGACAACGTCGGGTGTTAGGTGTTATGGGGGATGGAAACAATGTAGCAAAAAAGAGGACAATAATAAGGCTAATCTCTTTATCTAGGTATCTGGTAGGCAAAGCGCAAGACATGAAGTCCGAGTGCAATGGATGGGGAGGTGAGGAGAGTTCGAAAGCAGTAGGGCACGAAATGCGTCTAAAGCATTTTCGGTTGGTGGTGAACGTAGCATTTCTTGTCGGTCTTCTGCATTGAACGCTCTGCACCTCTAGTGGAGTATGGTATACAGTGGCAATGCTCGATCAAATGGCGTAATGACGGGATGTAATGAGTGACGGATGTATGAGCCCGGACGTGGGAGGGGCGGAAGAGAGGGTCCGGGAAAGGGAAGTCGATAATAATGAATTGTTGACGAGGGCACTGGGCACTAGATTGCTATATGAGTGTCCGGAAAGAGATGAATAGGGGCTGGAAAGCTTACCTCGATCAACGTTGAGGGATACTGTAAACGACAGGGGAATACTTGATACACAAATCGTCGACATTATCAAAGCAGTGGAAAACAAACGTCGACGGCCGAAAGCTATGCGGAAATGAAAAGGTGTGAAGGAAGATCGGAAACGTTTTGGGGGTTGAAACCCAAAGAAAGTTTCTGTGGGTTCCGGCAAATATGCTGAACAGTTGAAAAGCAAAGAAATAATATCAAGTCCGTAAAAGAGAAAAAAGGCCCGACTCTTTTGTGATGATGGTACAAATGAGGCAAGATGTGAGAAGGTGCTGCATAAGGGAGGGGTCGTGTACTTTATTTGATATGTATGCGATGGATGCAGTGAGAGAAGGAGGGTCGGTTCGAAGTGCGATTGAGTGAGACCAAGTAGAGGAGGAGAAGAATATGCTGAACACCGATGTACGATCGGTAGGGGGGGTGTGCCCAGGCTTTTGCGAACTAGCACGCGGACTGATGGATGTGC
Source organism: Sistotremastrum niveocremeum HHB9708 (assembly GCA_001630475.1). Classification (NCBI taxonomy): domain Eukaryota; kingdom Fungi; phylum Basidiomycota; class Agaricomycetes; order Sistotremastrales; family Sistotremastraceae; genus Sertulicium; species Sertulicium niveocremeum. Next base: position 129,440 of record KV419453.1, read on the forward strand.
TTTTGACTGACAGGTTGGGGAAAGCGGGTGGAGGCGATAGGGGAATGTCTAAAGAAGACTAGGGTGAGGCTCGTGAAGGTGTCCTGATCGAGTTGGCCGGTGACGGGAGTTGTATGGAAGGTTTAATTCCAGGACGGTAGTGAGCGGCATGGAAGGGTGATATCATACACACTGAAAGGAAATAAAACCGAAACGATAACTCAAAGGGAGAATAAAGATATCCTGACAGAAGGATCAGGAGAAAGTCGAAGAAGGAATGGCTCGGGCTAACCTCAAAAAGGCCCAAATATATCCGAGGCGGCTGGGATACTGGCGCCTGCCAGAAACTTGGGCTTTGGCAATTCCCTGGGGCTAGGCGAGTTCTGGAACTCTGAATTCGCGTAGCGACGGTAGAAAGCACTCTGCATGTTGGCGAGCTTCGTGGCCTCGTCCTCCGGGGGTGCGACCTCCGAAAGCGGGAAAGATCCAGAGCTTTTCCCGTCGAGATTTACAGAGGAGAAAAGACTCTCCAATGGGAAGGAAGGGCTGCGAATGTGAGCCGATCGGTGACGGCGCGGAGGAGAGGGAGTGGAGTTGCTTGTGGGGAAAGGGAAGACGCCAGGCTCGGGCCCTACACTGATCGGGGCCGTGCGGAGGGGACTCTGCGGACGAGCATGTGCTGGGGACCAAGTAGCAGCGTTGTTGGCTGCAGGTCGGCGAGTCGCCAAGGGCGAAGGAGCCATGTCCCAATCGGACAAGGGCAGGTCCTCAAGATCGAGGGACACGTCGGTCGCCTCCTCCATTCCTGAGACTGGAGCACTGTGGTTCTTGGGACGCTTTTCCTTTTGACGCTTCTGTGAACGGGTTGCCATGTTAGGGTGCGTGAGCGTAGGGGCAGAGCGAGACATGGTAAGGTGAGCGTTATTATTGACATTTTGGACCTTCTTGGATTTGGGGACAGAAATGGGGGCGGCGGCGACAGACGCAACTGGTCCCGCAGGAGTGGGGGAAGCAGGACGAGAGTCGGGAGAAGGAGGAGGTGCGGCTGATTTAAAGTTGTTGCGCTGTCTGCGAGACTTGGCCAAACGGCCTGAGGGTTGGGAAGTCAAGAAGGGCTTGTCCGAGGGTGCGACTGACGGAGGAGGTGGATGAGCAAGGTCAGAAGAGGGAGTAGGACGAGAAGAAGAACGAGGTGCTGCGCGTTTATTGGAGTGGGTGTTGTTTGGGGTCCTGCCTCGGGGGTTGATTATAGGTTCGGATGAGGTAGAAGATGAAAAGACATCGTCCACTGCCGGCACCTGCTGTTGAGGTGAAGGTGAAGCCGATGCAGGCTCATGTCTTTCTCGTCGCTGAAGATGGTTGTTCCTGGCCTGCTTGGACGGATGGGGTCTCGGAGGACTCTGCTTGGGAGTCGTCTGTATGGAAAGGAGACCAGGCGTTCTGCTAGGGTGCGGAACGACGAGCGCAGTGACTGCTCGTCGGTGCGAGTGGTTCGAAAGATGATTGAAAGTCGGCATCTGAGGTGCTTTGGGGACAAGAATCTTGATGAAAAAAGATCAGAAAAATTGTGCGTGCTCGACGTCGAGAGTGAGTGAGTACCATTGTATGAAGAAGATATTATAAAAGCAGATTGAGTTCGGGCGGGAAGGGAGACAGGACTGGGTCGCGGACGAGGAGAACGAGGAGCAGAGCGGAGTTGAATAGGACGAGGATATAGTCAAGTTGATGGTCTTGCCTTTGGTTTTAATCTCCGATCCCACCTGACCCACATTCAAACTCCGCTCAATGGAGAGGCCGCTCCCACGTTCCCCTAACATGGAAACTCCATTACGGTCGATCCACCTCCTCCGGAATGCGATCTCGAACGTCCGGGACCCGCTCCATCACCCGTCCCGCTCTTTCGGGCCTCCCCTGCCCACACTGCGACGACGACAACAACGACTGGCAGCATACAGCGAGCAAACCACCAAGTGCGCGCATTGACCGCCATGACGTCGCCCGACGCTCGGCCACCACAAATCGTGTCTTAGCCAATGCCTCCTCGGGTCGGATCCGGAACCTTCCGGAACGAGACCAACAATAGAGTGGCAAACACGCGCAAACAACCCAACAAAGCACGGATGTGTCAAACAAATGCAAATACGTCACCGCCCCGCTCTGATTGCCGGACCCTCGCCGACGACTGACGGCCACTGCTTACCGAGCCTCGTTGGACAGCCTCCGCTGAGTCTCTATGACGAACAGCCCCAGCGCTGCATCCACCAGCACACTCACCTCAGCGCTATGGATCTCCATATACGCTCGTCGCCCCACTGATCGACACTCAGGGGGGTCCCTGTCTTCTTCCGAATCCCAATTGTCTTCATTTCCGATTCCAGATCTTCGTGATTCTCATTTTCAAAGATCCATGATTGCCTTGTTACCTAGACTGGCCCCTCTCCATCAGATAGTTTCGTTACTACACCTTCCACTAATACACTTGTTCCGCCAATAGCCTCTCCTAGACAACGCTTTCGACAAACCCTCCGCGTGTACACTTTTCATACTTCATTTCAACCCCACTAGACAAGACAACAAGACAAAAGCTATTAGACTCTAAACAGTAACAAGAGCTCCTTTCAAAATCAGGAGTGCAGCCTTGTCTCCTATATACAAGATTCGTGTGCAGTGCGGATCCTATATCCTTGTTCTATTGACAGCGTATGGGGATCTCCTCTCTTCACCTCGTGTGTTCGTCGTCAAAACCGGCTTTCCAAGGCCTTTGATTTATTTCATAGAAGGTATCCTAGGTACTCATTAACCGTGTAGAAGATCATGATGGATTAGCTGAATAGCGAGTCGCTCAGCCTCCCGAGATCATTTACCTTCGTGATGAATGAGCTCTGTTCATCATTGTCACCCATCAGCTTTCCATGAAAGCCGAATGACATGTCGACTCCCGCGTGGAGTAGACCGAAGCATAGAAACGATGATACGCATATATAGAACCAGAAGACGACTTGCAGTAATGATTCGCTGGTACACGCCACTCTTCGGAAGATCTTCAGTCTCACACCACCACTGTATAGATGGCACGGTTCGCAGCTCGAAGCCGGAGGAACAGAAGAAACCGGCGAATTTGACGCTATTAGCAACCTGGATTGGAAAGCTCTTCGAAATGCCAGCAGAGCTCACTTGCCATGTGTACCTTTACTTTCCGGAGGAAAGCGACGTCATTGTAATCCACTATAATTACTTCTAAGAAGTTGAAGTCATTGGCTTGCAAAGCAGACGCGATGTCATCATGCCAGAGGAATGATGCGCACAATGTAATATTCTGAAAGCTGCGGTCGCTTTTCCAAGCGTCCTACAGACTATCCGAATAAAACAGACAGGGTGCGCCCCAAAAATAACATCGGAAGATTCAGAGAGTTCGAAGCCTCTGTCCTTCGGACCGACAAAGAAAATCGCTGGCAAGAAACAGGCACATAATACAGTGTGCTCCTTGGAAGCCTCAGACACAATCGTCGCTCCCTTGCTTCGCTTCCCATCATCCATCAAGATCCAAGATTCCAGGGTGCACACACGCAGAACAAACCCTCAAGTTCCTGCACATCCAAATGTCAAGGAACCCACGAACCACGAGAAGAACAGCATTAGAAGGGCCAGGACCCGAGATAGTTGTGGGGATGTTTCAGTCGAATACTAGCATATGCAAGTTTGTGTTCCGGATCGTCGCAGGAAGCAACGGCGCTAAGGCTATGGTCGCTGAGACCGCCAGACGTCGCATAACAGGAACCAGGCTTTGCCCAGACGGGTCGGGTCGGACATCGCTCGATTCGGGAACGAGGCGGTGTCGAGGCCTGTGTCCGATCACTTGAACGTTCTTCGGACCCTGCAGCCGACGTTCAATTCATTTCATAGCGGCGGAAGGAGACTTGCCGAGTCCGAGGACAATAGATAATGATAATGGTTGAGATGGAGATCTAGATCCGCGAATTTAGATTACAAGATTGTGGAATTCTACGAACGTCTCTGTGCGGACGAACCAGGGGCCAAAAGCCCCAGGGCAAGCCCCACCAGGCATGGCACAAAGTCACGCCCCCTGGGGTTTTCGTACACGGCGCCGTGGCCAAAAACACCAGCCAGAGGGGCCGGAACCTGGGGCTTTAGGCAACCGAAAATGTCCGGAAAGCCCCAGGGATATATTAGTAGAAGAGGGTGCCGCCATAGCAGAAAACCCCAGCCAGCGGTGTTTTGCATCATGATAGCGGTAGCTTTAGATACACTACAGAATGACTAAAATATTCTCCCACTGGGCTTTTCGAACATGTACAGAAGGGCATCGCAAATAATATTACGGTCGTACTATAGCTACACTGGGTTGACAATCAGACCTACTTCCGCGCTCTCAGATTATGCTTGGAAGTGCTTGCAACGGGTACAGCAGATTCGACCACCTTCTGTTTCTTCTTTGGTGGTTGCTTTGGCTTCCGAGGACTCTCTTCTGCTTCGTCTTCCGATTGGTCGCTTAGCTCGGGGGCCGAGGAGAGGTCCGAAAGAGCAGGAGTGGGCGATCTGACGAGTCGTCGCTTGCGTTTTAGGGGAGGGAGAGGTGACGCGGGTGTGAGTGATGTTGTTTCATCTTGAGCTTCAATAATATCACTGATATCTGGGAGAGGAGCCTTGGCGGCAGGCGATGACTTCTTGGACGAGGAAGATTTCTTGACGGTGGTGGTCGAAGTGGGAGCGGGAGTGATAGCTTTCGATGTCGACTTCGATTTGGTAGACGCAGGAGGTGATGCTTTTGACTTTGAGGAGGCAGTTGTTGCTTTGGTAGGCTTGGGTTGGGCTTTGTCCGAAGTTTTTTTCGTGGTCTTCACCTTATTCGGCGGCGGCGGCGAGATTGCGCGTTCGGGATCTTCATTGGTCAGGCTTTCATCGTCTTCGTCGTCTCCTCCATCCCCTCCCTCCTCCTCATCTCCGTCTCCTCCCTCGCCTTCGTCTTCGTCGTCTGCCTCGGCTTCCACACCCAACTCGTCCCCCGAATCATCCAGTCCAAGCAACCTCCCATCCACCTCTTCGTCCTCAGACTCTTCATCCGAACCGAGACCAAGCAGATCTTCGTCAATTTGACCATTTTTGGCGGCGGCCCTTCGTATTCTTCGCCGAACGCTCTTGAGGTAGACCCGTATGAAGGCTACTGTCGCCCAACTGTTCTCGAATTTTGTAAGGAATGGGATGGTTTCGTCCGCCTGTTTGAAATCAATGATCAGGGATGGGGATCTGTGCGCATATATGGGGTACTCACCGCACGCAAAACGTCGCCGAGGACTTGATTGTTTTGATCTCGCCATAGTTTCGCCACCTCTATTGGGGATTTTCTCACAAGGGTCCTCACGGCCGTCTGAAGAGATTTGATAGAAATCTCGGGGCTATTTTGAAGGAGCGGTACACTCACCTGAATAGCCTTATACTTTGGCTTATTATGCCCTAACCCCATCTCTTCTTTAATACTCCAATCATCGGCGGGGGTGCCTTTAGGTTTGGGTATCAGTTTTCTGGGTTTGATTGAGGCGAGTTTGGTCCGGGCTTCTTTGTAATGTTGCGCCGCCTTTTGCTTCTGTCGTTTTTCGTGCTGCACTTGAGCTGGAGAGAGTTTCAGCTTGTTCATGAGAAGATACACGGCACAGACCTTCGAGCTCCTTGATCCTGGCATTGAGCTGTTTGTTCTGAGCAGTCAGGGGTGTCGCGGTTGTCTTCGATGATTTGGTGGATGATGATTTTGTCAGGTTTTCTTTATTCGCAGAGGAGGTAGACTTTTTCGATTTGGAAGGCATGATATAGGTGATGGCTGATGGAGATGCAACAAGAGAACTGAGAGCACCGTGAAAGTAGAAAGCGCGTGTGGGAGGTCGTCGCAAGCGTCGTCGTCGTCGTGCAAGAAAGGAACGCGTCATCTCGGAGATAAGCGCCGATGCCCTGAAGAGACGCTGAGATTAGACTTAGACGCTCCGATCGCGTTAGTCTTGTTGACGCCCACCATGGTCAAAGTAAAAGGCACATCCAAAGCACGACGGACGCCACAAGAAATATGTCCTTGCTGTAACACAAAACTGTCAACTCGACAAATTCAGCGACATCTCGTCTCAAATCGGCCACACGCAGCTCACGTTCTCGCACGTTCGGCCACTTTATCGCATCTGCTGAAGACTGTGACGAATGCTCCCACTCTCAGCTTTGCGGATCAGCTCAAGAATTTCAGCATTCCTCGTAAAAACCGCAGTACCAAGAGGCCTATGCCTCAGTCCGGTCCCTCACCATCTATTCGTGGCCCAAGTCCCGCGTCGGATCGTGAGCTTTCACCTCCTCCTTTCGACGACCCACACCCCGAAGAGCCGCAAACGCTCGACGCACCTCCAGATAATCGATTCTATCGTCACTCTTCACCATTAGCTGCCACTGTTGAAGATGATGGCGAGGATTCACCCGCGGAGGAAGAAGTTGAGGGAGACGAGGTATTTGAGGGCGAGGGTGAAGAATGGGCAGAGAATCAAGTCATAGATTGGGGATCAAGGACAGGCAGACCATGGCTGAGTGGTCTATCTGCCAGCGACATATTATCCGAGCACTATCAGCGCACCGTTGCACATTCTCGTGTGTAACGATTATTTCTCGTGCCCTTTCATTTCTGAATTGTTGGTGCAGGACATATCAGTGACCAAGACCGTGTACTGCTGCGTGCTCTAGCATACAAACTGAAGCATCATCAGAGCCTTCGTGCGTTCGAGGATCTTCAGCTACTCTTGAGCAATGATTCACTGCCGTCATCGCACACCGCCCACCGACGTGCTGCCGACCTCGCTGGATTCGCTCCAAAGCAATATGATTGTTGTATCAACTCATGCCTTGCATACACTGGAGAATATGGAGGCCGCTCACATTGTTTATACTGCAAAGCTCCACGTTTCAAGTCCAATGGAGAGCCCCGCAAGATATTTACCACCATCCCTCTTATTCCCCGCCTCCAATCGATGTTCAGGAATCCAGACATGGTCCGCTCATTGTCCTATCGAGGTCGATACGAACATCAGCCAGGTTACGTGAAGGATGTTTTCGACGGGCAGCATTATCGCCACATCAAAACCCAGATCGTACAGGACGACCTCCGTTCATGTCGCCACAACCATTTCTCTGATCCTCGAGATATTGCCCTAGGCCTCTCGACTGATGGGTTTGGACCTTTCAAATCTCGCAAGACTACTTGCTGGCCTATCATTCTATTCAACTACAACCTCCCTCCGGAAATTCGGTTTCATAACAAGCATATCATTATCTATGCTGTTATCCCTGGGCCCAGAAAACCGAAATGTTCAAATTCGTTTCTCTGGCCGCTCATTGAAGAGCTTCAAGAGCTTGCTCGAGGTGTCGCAGCCTTTGACATCACTACCGATCAGCTCTTTGCCCTACACGCATATCTCATCAAGATATTTGGTGATATCCCGGCTGTCTCCATGATTATGCACATGAAGGGTCATAACGGAAAACTACCATGTCGTATGTGCAAGATCGTTGGCCTTCGCATCCCCAACAGTCGCATCACAACCCACTATGTTCCACATGACCGCCGTAGTTTCCCCGGTCAATTGTCAATAGATCCTGCCGTTCTTCCTCGACGAACTCACGAAGAAATGGTTCAGCAAGCCGATCACGTCATGTATGCTCCCTCGAATGCAGAAGGAGATCGTCGTGCAACTGCTTGTGGGATCAACGGAGCAACAGTCTTTGAATCACTCTCATCCATCTCCCTCCCGGTCTCATTCCCATACGACTTCATGCATCTCATTTACGAAAATGTTTTGAAGAACCTAGTTCGCTTGTGGACCGGAACACTTGAAGGGGTTGACCACTCCGACCAAGACTATGTCATCGAAGCACCAATTTGGGACATAATTGGCAAATTCACTGCAAAATCTGGCGATACAATTCCCTCGTGCTTTGGGGCTCGTGTCCCTGACATCTCATCCGAGCAATACGGAATGTCCGCCGAGATGTGGTCGATCTGGGCAACATTCATTGCACCAGTCCTGCTACGGGATCGCTTCAAACGCCGAGTATATTATGACCATTTCATTGATTTCGTCGAACTCATTACCAAATGCCTACAATGGGAGATATCAAGCGAAGATATACAGTTTATTCGAGAGGGATTTCAGAAATGGGTGAAGGATTTCGAAACGTGAGTGATGTTGCGTGTCACATACCCAATATTGACGTGAAGTTTAGGTTATATTTTCAGAACGATCCAACAAGGCTTTCTGTATGCCGTGTGACACTGCACGCACTTCTTCATATCGCTGACAGCATCACATATACTGGCCCTCCATGGACCGATTGGGCATTCCCCATGGAACGATTCTGTGGACTCCTTAAAGCTGCTGTTAAAAGTCGTCGTCACCCCTTTGCAGCCCTCGATCAATTCGTTCAGGAGCGTGCCATCTTGGATCAGATCAAGGTGATCTATCCACATCTAGAGAATCAGCTGGCATTTATCAAGGTGACTCAACCTGGCCTTGAGCTATCCGATCCGTCCTGTGCGTCTTTTCCTTATTATATTCCGTCGCTACTGATAATCCGTTCAGATGATACCTGCAAGTTGCTTCCGCCGCGTACTATTTTAGACTCAAACAACAAGACTCCTCGCCGCCGCATCTCCGAACGTGTCGCAAACATGTTTGGAATATCTCTTGTTCAGTCCAAGAAGATTTTGAGCACTCTGGAGATACAAGAATGGGGAAAGGTTCGCATTTTAGCAGGTGACACGATAACAGCGTCAGAACTATGCAAGCGACGTGAGGACTCACGAGACTCATCATTTGTTCGGGTATGAAAGTCACGACTTCGATTCATGATTCTCACGAACTATGCTAGTATCATCAACAAATCGATATTCACGCAAGTCAGCCAAACACCGAGCCTGTCTTCGAAGAACGTGTATTCTATGGTCAAGTGCAACAGTTTTACTCAGTGGTGCTTCCAAGATCGCAGACTCTAAATATATCCCATCCTCGAACCCTTTTTCTTGCATCGATCCAACCCTGCAACGTTGTGGCCCAAAATCGACTCGATATGCACTACTATCGAGATATGCTTGGTCGAATTGAGACTGTCGACATAACAACCATCCAATGTGTGGTTGGGCGAGTATATGATGGAAAGATGTGGGCCATAGTTGATAGAAGTGGAGACCTGGCCCGCCCAATATTTTCCGAAGAGGTGCGTGCTCGCGATGAGGAGCAAACAGAGTAGGATCAGTGTTCAGAAGTGGAGTTTGAATGTTTTTGACGTTCAAATATATATATCTCAGTGTTGGGAATACAAGAAGACTATATAATGTATGTAAGAGAGAAAAAACCCCGTGGGAGTGCTTTCCGCCTGGGGCTTTTGAGTTGAAACCTCAGGCTCGCGATCGACATGCCGCAGAACCCCAGCCAGTGGGGCGTCGATGTCCCGCCAAATTTGTTCCGGAAATGGCCGTGACATCGAAGCACCCGCCAATAGGGCTTCTATCCCCGAAGCCCCGGTCTCGGTTGCTTTCGGCCCCTGGATCGTCCGCACAGTG
>KV419454.1:0-16458 GCA_001630475.1 Sistotremastrum niveocremeum HHB9708
TTGTCAGGCACCTTTTTCTGGGTAGCCCTATCGAACTCGATATGGGAATGCTGGAGAAGTGCGTCAACCTTCAGGATCTCGCAGTGCTGGGGTTTGGACGACGAACGAACGATGGTGGACCCCCCAGCACTGAAAACGCATTTTGGTCGTCTAAAACCGTGCGCCCTTCTAGTGTCACAGTCTACCATGCGGATTGCGGATTGTTCGCCCTGTATGGACTCTCCGCACCGGCCTCTCTTCAACACTGCACACATCTATCCCTCGAGAATACCGACACAGACTTATCGTCGGCATCCTATCTGTTGACTTTAATTCCGACCGTTACCCATCTCGCTTTCTTTTACGCTCATCCCAAGCTCTTCGAGGTTCGGCATTTGAGAGCCCTTTGCAAGGCACACCGTCAATTGCAATTGCTCGTCATTGTCCACTATATCCCCATGAAGCATTGGAAAACATTTATCAACCTCTACGGTGCCAGTCCGACCACGCAACCCCACCTCAAATCCAAATTTGAGAGCAAGGACAACCGTATTGCCTTGCTCAATATAGAAAGCACTCGTAATACCCATTACCTAATGTGGAACAGGGTCGCCCGGGGCGCTCAGGATATATGGGATTTGGGACGACAGAGACTGAAAGATATATCGACGTAATATCGTAGATAGGTAAGGCAAAGGTCTGGTATCTCGACTAGATGGTCTTGAGCTGACTTTTCCCTGAGCAGCCGATGCTCAGACCCTCATCGCCCTTCTCGCTCAGATTCCAAATCGAAACAAATACCCCGCTCCTTTGCCGAATCCAACATCTCCGCTTTCAACAGCCCGACGATCGATACTAGCTAGGATACACAGCTGCCGGCATGACCTATCCTAAATAAGAACAACGCTGATCGTATTGCTCCCAGCCGACCACGCATCGTCGAAGCGCTTCCCACTTCAGGAACAAAGGCACTAAATTTCTTTCGTTTCCTTATCGAAAGGCGATACTAGTACTAAGCGATGGCCAAGCGAAATCTCGCGCCTTGTGCCTTGATAATGAACAAGATCAATTCTGAGATATATCCATGGGACCTGTGCATGCATTAACGCCCCTAAATCACTCTATCATAGACTGCCCGATGGAGTCTAAGTATGTCAAGTGCCGCTGTGACAACTGCTGCAAGGTCTTGCGAAAAATGAGGGTGTGCTCCGGATGTTCTTTGGCACAGTACTGCGTGAGTCGAAATTTTATCGCTGCTTGTACCCTCGCTAATATGAGACCAGCATGACAAATGCCTAAGACAGGACTGGCCTGCACACCGCTTCGCATGCCTCGCCATCCGCACATGGTCGTCTATACGTTGCCGACTCTGGGTTCGGACCCACTTCCAGATTTATCGCTGGCTCACTTGCAAAGCGATCTTATGGGAATGGGCCGCTTTCCAAGCGCTACGCGGACGTTCTCCCAGCGACTACGTGTTATGGGTCACGATTGAAAGATCCCTTTGTGATAAGGCCTCTCATTCTCGCTTCCGCATAAACAGTGTCAGGTGCCTCCCCACCACCTCTTCCGTCGACATTTCGGTCACTTTCGGAGAGAGAGAACTCGTTCCGCAAGGTACACAGCGTCAATACTTTCGCGTCGGTGGCTCGAGGCTGGTCAAGATATATATTGAAATGGGGCCCTTGCTCTACCTTCACCCCGTCAGTCTCTACGATGTCACCTGTCGCTGTTTCTCTCTGAGGACTGAGGCACAATGGCTCCTGATATTGCGCAGCGCGTTTGACATGAAGTTAACGTACAGGAACGCGATACGCCCTTGATACCTACGACTGCCTGTATTCCTTAATGCTACATATAAGGCTTTGTACTAGTTTATCATGAAACTGCCACGTCGGATGATCAAAGGCGTGTCATTCGGCGCCTGCGACGATAGGCGCCCCGGATTTGATAAGCGACACCACGACCACCATACCACCACGACCACCGCGAGCACGAGCACTTGTCAACGTTGCTGACGGAAACCATCTACGTCTCTCCTGATGACTGTCCTTGAGGAAGCTGCCCCGGCCTTGAAGCCAAGCATCAACCACATCTTCGGAACTCTCGCACATGATTTCTCAACAGGGTCCAGTTCTATGATGAGGAGATTATGGTAGGTGCGCCCCTCTGCCTTTTGAATTATAGTATAAGACAGCATGTATAGTATCAGCTCAACACCTCTCCGCGCCTGGAGGCTCGTTCGTCTTCCTACCACAACAGCTCTAGGTCCCTAGAATAGTCAGCGAACCGGTCCACCATAGCACGCGGGATCGCCGACGCATTGTCAGATCGTCCTTGTCCACTTTTGTCCAGTGAGTTTCTTTCTTTTGCTCAGACCATCAGTGATCATCATCGTTAAATTAGTAGCGATCAATCTCCTATCCGCATTCTCTCTATCGTAAGCTTGTGCTCGTCACCACAGTGAAGTCATCCACTGAAATTCCGCAACGAAGAGAAAGGTGAATATGGGGTGCACCGAGGCTCAGGTCAGACGGTCTTCTATATCACGCGCGGCTACCTTAGCTCATCCCCTCCAGATCTCATGTCCGGCTCGCCGACGATCGTATCTAGCACCCGCGTCTAGGATATGCTGGGAGAACATATGGTGAGTTTCTCTGACCGTGCAGTTGATAAATTTCACCCACTCTCAGGTCGCTTTCCGACTGTAAGCTGGTATCAGCATGTCCCACTCCATCCTCAGCTTCGTCCTCAGCATTGGGTTTCGCCTAGCCGATGATCGTACGTGGGCGCGAGCGATACACTCAGATTTTTAGAGCATGGCAAGGACTGATTGTCTCTCCCTTAAACGGCATTGCCGATAGCGTGGGCAATCGATGTACGGTAGCCCTGACAAATCAATTGACGTTTACGATAATCTGATAAACCAAAGCATCGAGCCTTCCTCGTCTGAGAACAATGAAGACCCCACGAAAGACATGCACCATTCTGAGCATCCACTCATATTGAAGGATGTTCCTTAGTGGACCAATTGCAATCCATACATCTCATCTCCACAGCGAGATGATGACAAGTGGATATTCTCCCTGACCGTTCGAATCTTTGTCAAGGACCAACCGATCTAGCAACATAATTTATCTTTCACATCGAATGACTACACACTCTCAGATGAACGTAAGTGATACAACGGTGTTCATACAGACGGGCAAAGCTAATGGAGTCCGAAGCTCGATATGACGTATACATCAGGGATAAGAAATTTCAAGAGCACGATTACTCTTCACAGATGGTGTTAAGAGGCTGGGGATCATTGAACAATATGACTGGAGATCGCGGCCTGGCCTTCTGTCTCCTTTGCTGGCGCTCCTGCAGCTCGCTTTAGGACAACGTGGGTAAGAGGCACCATGACTCACCAGTTTAGATATGAGCGACGTGTGGAGCATACCCTTCACAGTATCAAATAGATTGTGGGTGAACTCCTCATTACTCATGTCCTCGAGGACCGTAGACACGTCGCAGGGGGGAGCCTCGAGGAGGTGATCGATAGCTTCCTGCAGGGCTCTTTTGGGACGTCGGACACTATGCCACAAGATGAAAGTCGGATTGCTAGGACTCCTATCCAATTATCAGTTGAAATGACATGACTTGAGCAGTATGAGACGTACATCTGCCGAATATCGTCTCTTAATTGTCCAGCTGCTCCTCGCACGGCGCATTTCAGGAGGTAGACGTTCTTCGCAAGAGGGTCTTCAATGCTGTTCAATTTGAGAACGAACTTGCTGTTGCTCGTAGGATTGCGTTTAGGATGGTGAGCACGCGTTACGGTCTGTGTCGTCGTTGTGGACATGATGGAGAGCGATGGGATGAGAGCTTGACTGACGGGGAATGCGGAGTTTGAAATGGACCCACGACCCTTACCGGACCCCGGATTCGTCGGCGATAGCTGATTACCCGCCGTTGATCTCTCCGCACACGAACAAAGCAACCTCAGCACAGTTCTACACTCAGTCTTCCGTCAGATTCCATCCATAAACTCACCTCATATATCTATTAAAGTCCATTTCTACTTCATAACTCTGCATGTCTGATCCAAAATCGGCGCATAATGAGCTTCGAAACGCTCTCCAAGAAGCACAACGCACTCAGCTGTCTTTCGCCACAAAGAAGTTCAGAGATGCTGAGTTTGCATTCGGTACCTCCCCTCAGACTATACACTACTACACCACCCCAGACGGAAAGAACGCCGTCACTCTCAGGGCCGAAACGGAGATCAAGTACCAAGGGGACCAGATGCTCGAAGACTGGAAAGCGTCCCCCAAGTAAGTCCACGCTTTCTCTGATCGTGACTCTCTCATCAGAATAAAATTCCAGCGGTCATCTGATAGATAACTTGCCAAAGACTGTCGCATTTTCCGATGCGTTCCTCGTCGACCGATTCGCGGTACTCGAGGAGACCGTGAACGATTTGGTCGAGAACATATGGGAGTTCCTACCTCACTCCATGGTCTATCAGTGCATCAACCTCATCATTGATCCTAATGCTACAATCAGACGTGGGTTTGGACAATCCGTGAGGGACCAAATCATCGATCATATGGAGCGCCGATATGTATGAGGCGCCAACGTTTCTTTCGAAAGGCTGCATCCTAACGTCACGACAGAGAAACCCCGATACAAGCAGCGAATTTGATTCGGGATCCGCATCCGGAAGCACTTCTGATCGGTCCTCGTCCGACATCTCGTTGTTCTCTGTACCAGGTACATCAAAGGCCTTAGCAGAGATCCTCAGGTCGTGAGTGGTCCTTTGTCCAGTAAGCGTCTGATGTTAATTGTGTATTAGGAATAATACTAACGCTGTTCGCGACTACGCTGCGGATTACAATCACGCTCAAGATCATATGGACGACCCCGACGAAGAGATGGATAATACATTCTATGCGGACGATGAGACAGAACAAGGCGCCGCGGAGGAGTCCGATCAGGAAATGGACGCTGATTATTGACGAGCCAGCACGTATCATACTGACCACAAATGTTGGGTTTTTCTTGCCTCGTCATAGTAAGCGGTGAGCATGTCTTACTGATAATGCACTCCGGCGTGTCAGACAGGCATGGAAAAGAGGATGAGGGCCATCTTTTCACATCGTTCTAGTTGCAGTCATTCATGTACTCTGAGAATAATCACATCACTATCATCACTATCCATGAACATCGCCCGAACCTGCTTTGGCCTTACAAATGTAATGACCGACTGTCTGACCCAAATATGGCGCGGCTGCAGGCACAAACAAGCACAAACACAAACGGATGTATGAGCTGTCTCTAGTATGTGCGTGAGGATCGTCCCCGAGGAACCGCCACATTACGAGCTCTGCAAACCTTCGATCCAGTGAGTCTGCTATCATATCTCCGCCCCTATGATCCGCACTTACGATGAGGATGCTCGAATTATGGTAGACAACTACGATTGACTCACATGATGATCGGCGCGGACGATATGTTCAGATTAAGATCGGCATGTACGATATGCTGAGAGTGTCATCACAGTGAGTCTCTGATACATTAGTCCATCGTGACCGGCACTTACGATATGCTCAGATCATGATCGGCAATCACGATTGAGTCAGACAATGATCGGCGGGGACGATATGTTCAGGTTTTGATTTCAGTGAGGTGTCCCCTCATACCTTCGTCCCTCATGATCGGCACCTACGAAATATATGGGCAGATCATCGGGAGCGCTTACGATGTGGCAAGAATATCATCGGTAGTTACGATAGGCTCAGATCATGGGTGTGAGTCCCCTCTCATACCTTCGTCCATTATGATCGACACTAACCATATGTTGAGATTATCATCGGCACTTACGATCATCGGCCCCTCCGACATGCTCAAATTCCAGAAGGTCAGCGAGCCGATCATGGACGGATACGGCCGCTATTGTGGTGAGGCTCTCATCCTCAATCAGTTCCCCATCTCCTGATACGCCTGTCCCACCCTCCTTCCCACCCTCCCCCGACTTCCTTCCTCCTATATTCATGCAAACCAACCATCCCCTTTCGTGCCCAAACTCTCATTCCCTCGCTACCACCTTCCGGACGAAACCGTCCTCGCCCTTCGCCGTCGTGCCTCTGTCCGGATTCCGGAGTGTTTAAAGTGACCGTCGCTAGGAATCTTTAAACAACCTGCCCCTTTCCTCGAAGCGGAAACGCATTGGGTTTTCCAAGTTTCCAGGTGCTTTTACAGAGCGGGAAATGGTTGGTGTTTTTATAGAGTCCCGGACTTGGCTTTTCCAAGTTCCCAGGTGCTTTTACGGAGGAGGAAATCCACAGCGTTCTTTAAGAGTCCCGGGCTTGGATATTTAGAGATTCCTTTGGATTTCCCAGCGCGATTCCCTCTCAGGGTTTTTCTTAGTTTCCATAGGATAGTCTGGTCCTTTTCTCGCCCATAAATGTATAAAAATCCCCTTTTGGGAAAGTGTTAGGACTTTCTGACAAATCAGTCCGCTTCCTTGTTCCGGATTTGGTCTGATTTTTTATCCTTTCCCAGCTAAGGATTTGTCACAAATCTATTGCAAATCCCAGACCAGGTTTTGAATTGGGTTTTTAACAAGTTCACGAGCCGGATTCTCTGAAAATCCATAAAAGTTTCCTGGCCCGGCTTTTGCATAGTCTATCTATCAATGCCATTCCATTGTCTCGGCATGAAAATCGTAATGTGTACTTAAACTATCCAATGCAAAACCCCGGGGTTTCCCGGCCCCGGAAACTGATCTGTCGACGCAGTGATCAGGGATCCCAGACCTAGCAGCATGATCATTCTCTTTGCTCTACTTACCCAACCTCGCTCGACTTGGGATGAGTACTGCCTTCTGCGTAGGGCCTCCCGCATTATGCATACCTTCCCTGCCTTTTTATTTGCCCATTGGGTTTTGGCAGGGTTTAATGGTGCCTCTGGTCCAGAAGATCACTACCTCAAGGAATTGTTTACTCACTTTTTAGCCTCACCCCTATTTTTATTCTTTGCTACCCATTACTTCGACATTTTACTTGACACACACTCCGTACTTCCCCCCTCCCCTAGTATACTTTACATTATCTGTCACAGTACAACTCCCATGTAGTAGGCTAGCCTACGCGGTAGACCTTAATTGGCTACCTGCACCGCGTCTGGGCTCCGTTTGTGTTAGCCCCCTGCGGTATATAAATACGAAATCTCTCTCTCTCTCTCTCCTCAAGCTTTGAGTCTTTTTTCGATACTCCAATGGCTAACACAATAAATATCGATACATCTCTCAACAGCTGACGTAGAAAAAACTGCGTGGCATCAGAGATCATGTAGCGTGTTTTTCCAACACTCTATCAGACTCGAGACATTTCATGATGTCCAATGGCAAAGAAGAGTCCGAGTCAACTTATGGAGCAGACAAGGGAGCAGACACACCTCGCCAAGGCTCCAATCGCGAAAGACTTGCGACGATCATCGGACCAGTAGCAATCAACTGACAGTGGAGCTGGGTTCCCTATTTGATAATTCACTTCAACTCCATGAGACAATAGTGAAGAGCGATTTGTACATCTTGGGAGCTCAAGCAGTCGCGGAATTCGCGCAGTCTACGACAGCGTCATCGTTTTCTATAGACCAAGTTTTGGTAGTCAGAGGCGGTGCGAGAGGCAGAACGGCGATTCATGAATGGAATCAGTGGTGTAGGAAAGTAAGCTGTAGAGCAGAGAGTTCTAGTCGAGGAAACTGTGCACGCAACAAGCAGGTTTCGCGTTTGACCAATGGAAAAGGGCGCAAGATAAGGCTATGAATGTCAAATTCTCGCACAAGACGAGGGAAATATTATTCAAACGTCTCTTTCGAATACACTCCAGGAGATACCCATCATCGAGAGAAAAATCAATACGCAAACAAACCGACGAGTTTGAAGAGAGCGGAAGCAATCCTTTTTTTCGGTGTATGCCGAACATGGTCTCCCGGACGTTCACTCGGGGCTACCAACCCAAAAGCGACAGTCGGACGACCGCTCATTCCCCCGCAAGCCGTATCGTTTTGCCTCATGCTCGTTATCCGTCGGCCTTGTTATCGCTAAACGCCTCAGTTCGGCGCAAACAATACTGATAGAGCTATTTTCGCTGTGACCTCCGACGCGTCCGTGCTTGACGCGCAGAACATGCCCTGCTGCCATCCCCGTTGGGCGTGTGGCTGGATTTCAGGATGCTTTATCTTTGCCCCGCTATCAATATCATTCTGGGTTCTTTTCCTCGTCCCCTGTCGTCCCCCCTTTTCGTTGATCTATCTTACTCTTCGACGAACGGACTCCGGATTGAAAGTTCCTCGATTTCGAGTTGACTAGAATTAAATGGGTCCTGGAAAGATCTCGATGGAGAATAGTCTTGGGTTGAAGACTGAGTCGGAGACCGACCCGCTGCTTCCGGCTTCTGGATTTGCGTCTTCATCCAGCTCTTCCAATGCGTCCTCGGCGGAGCCGTCGCCTCTTATCAAGGACGATAAATTCTTCGGTCTCAGTGGACAAGATGAAGTTCTATATGCTGGATACGGAGGATGTGATTTCAACGATGTCGAATTGAGGATGATTCGAGCGGAGGAACGACGAGTGAAGGAAAAGGAGCTTGTGATGAAGTTGGACTGTTGGTTGCTGCCATGTTTGGTGGTCATATACATCATGAACTATGTGAGTGTCCTGCTCTCCCCTCCAAGCTTTAGTCATTCATGGAGGTCGTAGATCGACGTGAGTCTTATCGTGTGACTACCTTTACTCGTGGATATCAATGTCGCCGACGACAGCGAACCGCTATCACTTCAGCGCGACTGAAAGGTCTGGAACATGACCTGCATCTCACAGGTATGTCCATTCTCGTCGACATGGTGCAGCGCTAACATCTCCGGTCTCTTTCGGACAGATTTGCAATTCGACACCGTCCTAGCCGCCCTCTACGTTTCATTCATCCCCGCACAGGTACGATCGCCTTCTCTTCCCTCAAACCCGCCCATTAATCATCTCCCCGCGCAGATCATTTCCAACATGGTACACAGACCCTGTACATCCTCTTCTCACAAACTGAATTTTGTCCCCTAGATATTGAACAGAGTCTCAAGGTCAGTTCCATCCACCCCATTCGAACTCAAGGACCCTACTTATATACATGTCACCTCAGGCCATCTTTCTATATAAGCTGCTGCGTAATCCTCTGGGGTCTCACTTCGGCATGTACGGCTGTAACGAGGAATTATCATGACATCATGCTTTGCCGTATATTCATCGGTATTCCCGAGGTGAGTCAATACTTCTCTGAATTACGCTATTCGAGATGTTGATGAGGAGAACAGGCTGCGTTCTATCCTGGCGCCGTATTCTTGTTGAGCAGATGGTACACGAGAAAGGTAAAGCGTGCGGTATAATTCGTGGACGACGAAAGTCTCATCTTGACTGGCCAGGAACTCGCTTTCCGATCTGCAATTTTGTATTTCGGTTCTCTGATTTCAAACGCATTCGGAAGCGTCAGTCCTCCCTATATCGGTTCGTTCAGCCATTGAAGAGAATGGTTTAGTTGATCGCAGCCGGGATTCTTGCAAACATGGAAGGCCAACTCGGATTGTCTGCATGGAGATGGTAAGTCGTGATCTTTGTTCGTCTGAGAACAATCCATCTGATTTCATCGCGTAGGCTTTTCATCATCGAGGTCGGACCTGCTTGTCTTTTACTGTCCTTGGCATTGAACATTAGCAGGGCTTTGTGACAATCGTTGTCGGTGTCGGATCGATGTATATCCTCCCGGACTATCCCAACAACACCGAATGGCTCACTCTCGAAGAGCGCAAATTGGCATGCTTACGACTCACCGAAGACGGCGGAGAAGCCGATAAAGACCGCTCCACAGATTCGTCAGTCATTTTCGATCACTCTTGCCCGGGCTGGCTAATTGAACGATATAGTGCATTCCGAGGATTGATCGCCGCGATCTCGGATTATAAAGTTTGGATCTTCGCTGTTATGATGTTCACCCAATTGCTGGGTTTGAGCTTTACGAATTTCTTCCCTACATTGACTGCGTCTTTGGGTTTCTCGACTACCATCAGTCTCCTCCTCGCAGCGTACGTTCTCCCCCCTTTCCCATTCTCACCAAACTGACTGGTCTGGTAGTCCGCCATGGATATTCGCAGCTGTAGGATCCCTATTCAACGCTCGTCATGCAGACCGCACTGGAGAACGATTCTTCCATCTCTCCACGCCTTGGATCGGGACGATGATAGGCTTCGTTATTGCGCTCGTTACAGCTGATACGGGGGCGAGATACGTCAGTATGTTCTTGATGGCAGGTGGAAAGATCGGGTTTGCATTGACACTTGTCTGGTGAGCGTTCTCTTGGAATGTTATGCGAGAGATGGCTAATGATGTGTTACAGGGTGTCGAATGTCGTTCCCCGTCCACCGGCGAAGAGAGCTGCGGCTATTGGTGTTGTGAATGGACGTAAGTCTTCCCATACGTCGCTTATGTGGTTCGGATGATACTGACGTTTCTATAGTCGGGAATCTTGGTAGTCTGTGAGCATCCTGTGCTACCGCGTTGTTTCCGAAATCTGATTTTCGATTCAGTGTCGGCGCTTTTGCTTGGAAAAAGGTCTGGGGCCCGCTCTATCATCCGAGCATGTGGATATCCCTCATCGCACTAATGTGCACGACCCTTCTCGCAATCCGTACGTACCCTCCTATTCTATCGCGTGTTGCCTGATGTTGACGCCAAATAGTGATGCGCTCAATCCTCATCAAAGAAAACAAAAAACTCGACGAGAAAGAAAACGAGCCTCTGGAACGAAGTGAGCGGGAAAGAATACAGGAAGCTGCTACGCTTGAGGGTATCAGTTTCCGGGAGGCAGCTGCAAGGAAGAAAGGGTTCAGATATCTATATTGAACGTTGAACGTCACCGAAATCTAATGACCTGAAATGGAATCAAATGCAACGCTACACTTGATACTGGCTTTTTTATGAACTCAAAACCTGGTTCTAAGTCGCCCAAGCCCGTCACCGAGAAAATAAACGTCATGGCCGTGTTCGTCAAAGAGCCTCCGCAGATGAATAGATGACCGAGATGGGACGCCGAGATCGAAGCCGCGTGTCGAGCCGGCCACTTTTTTGTTCGGCGATGTACGTAGTGCTCGCCCGACCACCAACGCTGGCTCCTCCATCTCTGCCTCCATCGTCTGGGGGCGTCCTTAATGTTCACAATTCCCAAACGCTCTCCACGCGTCCGCATCGCCCTCAAAACCTCCCATAATTCACATCTCATCAACAATGCACCCCGATACTCGACCTCATCTTCATTATCGAAGCCCAAACGATCTCTTCTGCGAAAGACTGGCAGAGCCATAGGCTACATAGGCCTTGGGATAGGCGTCACCTATACCATTGATAAATATTTCAATGCGACTGCGATAGGACGAAACGTCCGAACGCTCTTCACAGGCGCAATCATCGCCGCAGACTACAAGCTCAACTTCCAGCCCGAAAAATCAGATAAAATCCCCGAACTCCAAGAACGCGTCGCAGAGCGTCTCTACAACCTCATCACAGAAAATGGCGGACTATACATCAAAATCGGCCAAATGATAGGCGCGAATACTGCGCTCCTCCCTCCGGCTTTCCAGACGAGATTTGGGAAGTTGTTTGATGATGCGCCGCAGATTCCGTATCATCAGGTGGAGAATGTGTTCTTGAAGGAGTTTGGGAAGATGCCGCAAGAGGTGTTTGATATTTTCATCGAGGAAGCTGTGGCTAGCGCTAGTCTGGCACAGGTGCATAAAGCCCGGTTAAAGAATGGCGATTGGGTCGCTGTGAAGATCCAGAAACCTGCAGTCACGAAACAGGTCGAATGGGATCTGGCAGGATACAAAGCTCTCATGTGGTACGTCCCCCTCGCTCGCATTGCCATTAGCTCGATCTGACGAAATATAGGATATACGACTATTTATTCCCCCTCCCCGTCTACTTTCTTGCAGATTTCATCTCCTCACATCTCCGCGACGAACTCGATTTCGCAAAAGAAGCTTCGAACGCTCTCAAAACCAAAGCTCTCATCGAATCAACACCCTCACTAGCCTCACGAGTCTACGTTCCAAAAGTCTATCTGGAATACACGACGCCGAAGATCATGACTGCAGAATGGATAGATGGTGTTCGATTATCTGATAAGAAGATGGTCAAGAAATTGGTAGAGGGTGGTCCCGTGCCCGAGGGAACGAAGGAGAATTGGGATGGAGCGGGAGAGGTGGGGAGGAAGTGGAGGGATAAGGGGAAGGGTGTGAAGGGTGGCAATAAGGCGATTATGCAGACGATGGTCGACATATTCTCGGCCCAAATATTCATGTGGGGCTTCATCCGTACGTCCTCCCTCCCTTCCCATCACCCCATCGACTCACATTGACGTTTTTTCATCGTAGATTGCGATCCCCATCCCGGAAACTTCATAATCCGACGAACACCCTCGAATAAACCTCAACTAGTCTTATTAGACCACGGTCTCTACATCACTCTCGATCCTAAATTCCGGGAAGAGTACGCTCTACTCTGGAAATCACTCCTCACACTCGATTATGGCACCGTCGCCGATATAACTCGAGGTTGGGGAATTGGGACGCCCGATTTATTCGCGAGTGCCACATTGATGAAACCCGTGAGATGGGATCCAAAGTCGAAGAAGAATGGATCGAATGGGAATGGGAACGGGAATGGAGGGGAAGAGAGGCAGTTAACGCAGTATGAGATTGCGGAGAAGATGAGGGAGAAACTGAAGGGATTCTTGATCGATACGGATAAGATGCCTAAAGCACTCGCGTTCCTAGGTCGCAACATGCGCATAGTCCAAGGTACACACTTCCCTCTGTCCCTTTCCTCCCCTTACTAATCTCCTCTTTCGTTAAAAACAGGGAACAACGCCTCCTTCGGATCCCCCGTAAACCGAATCAGAATAACAGCCTCCTGGGCCTCCCGCTCCCTCGCATCCCATCCATCCGAAAATCAAGCCCTCTCTCAACGCCTCGTGGCATATTACAGACACATCGTCTACCTCAGTATAATGCTCAGTATGGATATTGCATTCTATACGAGTAAAGTATGGGGATATTTCACGAGGGGTGAGGAAGGGTGGGAAGAGCAGATTGAGAGAGGTATGAGGGGGTTTGCGAAGCAGAATTTTGGGGTTGAGATTGCTGAGGGGGCATTTAATGCGTAGATGCGACGAACCCAAGATGATAGCTTTATCGATGACTTCATTATTATTATTTGCTAGATTCATTAGATGTTTCATTAGCATAGTCCCTGAATTGTAATTTTCTTAGCATACACTGGTCCTTTCCTCTCCGATTGAATATTTGCAGCATTTAACGGAAGCGGAATCCGGAAAGGAGGGCTTTCCTCTGTCCTCGACTCGGACACCAGCTCGAATCTGTCCTCAAGCTTGGGTGCGATCATTCGGATTTTTCTGAGCAGCACCGGTTCTAGTACTGTCGACGCGTCCTTGATGTGCTCAAATATCTGGCCATCGGGAGCCGAGGATATCTATGTGCGATGATCGGCTTTCAAGACACGCTGCGATTGAGCGCAGACTGCGTGTTTGGCGTTCGGGAAACCCGGGAAACCTGGAAATGGGCTTGAATATCTGCACTGCTCTGCACTGTCAATCGCGATCGTGAAGAAAGCTCATCTCACCTTAAACGAGCGGGTAGCCCCGCTGTCACCGCCGAGATGTCCTTACTGCAGGCTTGTAGTCTCGTTTAACACGTTGTACTCGCAGACAACGACGACGTCCGCGACATCAATCTTCATTTTGTGCACAACCTGATTGAACCGGTTGCGGTTAAGGGAGCCGAACCGGGCGACTGTCTGGTCGTCGTTATCCCGGATGGTACGCATTTGCAGGCCCCCATGCTCTGTTGATTACGATTGATCATAACTTCGCAGTGACTCATTCGAGAAGATACCTTGGGCATATACCGTACGTCATCGCTCTCGATCTCAGGATGTCGCTTATCGTTGGCCTATACATAGGGCATCTTCGAGCTGAACAACGGAGGAGGTCTTTTTGGTCAGCTCAAGCCCACTTTCATGCTCCCCGTCTCGTTGGTGTACTGACGTATCGCTACAGCGAAAGAATTTCAGAGCAGAGCCGGTAAAGCCATCTGGGACTGCGAAGGTCTGCCCTGTCGTACCCAGATTTATCCGTTCCAGAATCCTCACTCTTCTTGTATTCTCCTTCGTCACAGGCATCTACGCAACGTCACGACAAATTCCCGGCGTCCGCTTCGCCGGCGTCTCCCACCCCGGACTCATGTACGTCCCCCCATGCATTCCCCCTCCTCTCCTCGTCTCACAACTCCAACTGCAATATAGTGGCACAGCTCCTCGACGGAACTCCTCGCCCAATGGAACAAATGTGAAGGCGAACTCATCGCCGAACACCCATGCGCCGTTCCAGCCGTCGCATTCCCTCCCGATCCGCAAGGAGCGTATCTGGGAGGAGATGTCTCCTACGAAATTAGAGAAAAATTTGCGAGGGAGGGTATGGGGACTATACCGGGGAGAGAACATGACGGGAATTGTGGTGTGAGTTTACTGCTATTCGTCCTTGGACGGAGGATGGATATTAATTCGGATGCGGTCTTGCAGATCAGGAATCTCTCTAATTACGTTGATTCTATATGTGTGGGACTCGTTGTTCATCATCGTGCGGCGGTGTGGAGGATCAAGATGCTACTTCCCCGTGTTCGTGGAAGGGGCGAATCTATCGGTTGGCGACCTTCTTTTCTCTCAAGGCAACATATGTAGTATTATGTACCTTCATGATCCGTTCATCCACCATAATCTGACTATCGTCTAGGGCGAAGTAGGTCCAATCGACACTCGGATTCCAATTACTCTCTAATGTTGTTCCAGCTTTCATACTACGGCGCCATCGAAATGGTATGAACCTCTATCGGCATTCGGCACAGAACTTACTAATCGAGACCGAATCAATAGGCGGGCATTATCACGTTCAAATGCAGTATCATCAAGAACGGAATTGAGAAGTTGGCTCTCAGACAACCTATCTTCCCCCCTTCGCCCATCGACCCCTTGTACTCCCCAAAGGTGAGTTCGACTTCACTGTCTTGATCGATGCGACATAATGTCGTCATGATATAGCTCATCTTTGAAGGTATTAGCGTGGACTAATGTTCGTTCCTTGACATCACGGTCGCTTTATCAAGACTGAGAGTCGGCTGTAGACGGACATGGGAAGCAGAACAACATGGTCGCGTAAGTGTTCCACGTCCGTCGTCGTGCCGTAGAACTGGAGAACTGCATACAGGACTGTCGCATACAAGCAAGCTGTTTTGAACGCTATCGGGTATCTTCAGAAATTAGGTTCTGACTTAGATCTTGGCCTTACGTCATCGTACTCACCATTGTCTTCGCACTGTTCCGCATCCACTCACGACATGAACGTAGCTTGTAGACAAGCCTACCTGATCCTGTCCGCCACGACGATTGAAAGCCAGGTTGGCGCAGTGACGCAGTCGTCGTACGTTGCCCCTCCCTCTGTACCAACCTTGACTGTAAGCTTATTCTTGGTATTTCATAGGATTCTCTAAATCCTTGTGTTACGCTCGCGCTACCTCTCGGGGCCCTTGATCATGTCAGTCCGCCATCCTTCTTTTCCGTCATTGTATACTCATGTGACGTTGTAGGATATTCTGCCAAAGTCTGAGGGATTGGAGAAACGTAACTTTGGACAATGTGCCATCCGGAGCAACGGTTTTCTTTGAATAGTTTGGATTGGAGGTGAAGAATGTCAAAGACACAAAAGAACTGGATGGAGAGGATGTTGTGTATCTGATATTGTTGGGTCAAAAAGAGAATGTGCCATTGTGCCAGTGTCACATGAGTCACAAATCATTGATCATTGATCATATCATTACTACATCCATTGACACTGCAAGCAAAACTCAGCAACCCTCAGGTCCTCAAGGATGCATATCCAAGAACATGAGAGGGTATTTGCCATATTGAATGCACAAACAAGATCCAGACACAGCCATTATTTTGGGCTCTTTGTATATTGGAGATATCCACCACTTGCAATTGTTTTGATGATCCATAATCCAACAATTGTCAACAAGGGAAAATTGGGAACCTATGATCACTGAGCCAAGGGCATCAGAATCCATCTTGTCGCTGTGACACAATCTGGCTGCCATCAGGAGGAAGGCCACAGAATTAACTACATTAGTGTGACCCTCCAATTTCTGCAGCTGAGCACCAGTGGCTGCACTCCAGATGCACACAGTGCTGTCCTCAGATCCAGACACAATCTGGCTGCCATCTGGAGAGAATGCTACAGATGTCACACTGTCAGTGTGGCCCTCCAGTGTCTGCAGCTGAGCCCCAGAGGCTGCATTCCAGATGCGCACAGTGTTGTC